>JAYESA010000010.1:154049831-154074831 GCA_036927795.1 Iris macrosiphon | reverse complement strand
GCGGTGAGTCGTACTTACCCCTAGCCGTTTATATGTCGAAACAGGTATTTCAGAGACACTAGTTCATCATTTCTAGTCTGGACTCACTTACACTTTTTGACTGGTCTCACTTATACTTTATGACTGGACTCATTATATTTACTCTTGCTGGACTCACTTCACGTTATTGTGCACACACTTGCTCTTAGTTTAGACTTCTTGTATCCTACAGTCATTATTATCTTGCTTCTGATTTTCATGAATCTCTATCTTTATGCACCAATTGACAGATATATATGTATATTTTCTTGTTCATACTTTATTTCCTTCACCTTGTGCAACTTACTACAACTGCTTTATAGTTTTTATCATTTAATTGGAACTGCTGTTAGAGGTATACTTGCTCTAATCCTGATGTCACGACCCGCACCCGGTGTAGGGATGTAAGTCGGGAACAACGCCCAGCCTACGCCGCAGCATCGGCGGTAGAACGCTGTCTTGGTCAACTATACTATCTAATTATCTCACTATAAAGCATAAACCTCCAATAATATCTCAACTCCAAGAAGAGAGTAATCAACTTAATTCAACACAATACTCAATCATATTTCTATGGCACGAGAAGATATCACAGAAGTCTAACATAACTAAGCAGTTAAAAATATAACAACAACAAATAGAAATAATATCCAAACACAAATATATGCCAAAAATAAATCCGGTACCAAAATGCTAAAGAGAACTAACTATGCTAACTAGTAAATCTGGCTAAATCTCCCAACAGTCACTCCAGAACTAGTGGGTCCAAGTCTGCACCATCAATAGGCTGAGGTCCGTAGTATGTCGGACACCAATCTCCCGGATCCTCTGAAAAATATTTTTCAGTCAGGAATGGAGCGAAGTACAACCCAATAGCAGTTCCAATTAATTGACAAAAACTATAAAGCAGTAGAATAAAAGATGCTATCTACGATGAGAATATAATTGATAATCAAGAACAATGAGAGAATAGGCAAAACTAGCAACAGAATATAATCAATGCATACAAGAATAAAGGAATGAACTATAATGTCAGAATAGAACAAGGTAATCAATGAACTGAATAATGGAATCTACAATAACTATGTGATTTGAGATACTAACTAAATATGTGATCGGCCTGGGAGATTCTATGATTACACTAAGGAGCTAACTCAACCATACGTGAATTGCATGGTTAGTTAGTAGCCAATGATTACACTACTAGCCGATAGTTTCTTGATCACATATTTAATTAGTATTTCCCCCGCCCTGACTGATATGATGGATCGAATCATGACACGTCACTAGCCAATGTATCCAATATTTAATCTACAATATTCAATGTTATCCAATACCAACAAGGATAGTATCCGATACCATCTCCATAATCAAGGTAACATCCCATGATTGACGATCCAATAACAATACCAATCCATGTACCATCATGTCAAGAATCATAAGTAATATTTCTAAATACTTGAATTATAGTGGTAATCAAATAATAGAAACTATCAGAGAATGTACTTGCCTGTGGTCCAGAGTAAATAATGAAAAATGATGTACGAACTGGTGTCACAGACCTATATATGAAATATTGCATTAATACAAGTTTTTGGGAAGGAAAATAAATTAAACTAGTCAACTTTCTAGGTCATAAAGTCATTTCTAAGTCAAAAGTCAAACTAGGTCAACTCTAAGTCAACTATGGTCAACTATACTCCAATTATGGTCAACTACCTATTTCTAGGTTGCATGAGTCTAACTCAAAGATATTGGGCTCACACACTATGAATCTAGGCCATACAAGCTACATCTTAGGATATTAAGATACCGTATCTCAGGATACGCAAACAAGGGATAAATATAACATATATGTACATATCAAACAATATTATATATATAAAATCCTAATTACAAATGCTAAATGGATATCTTGGTTTTGAACCAACTTGGTATCGCAATACTAAACCTTTATCTTGATATCCAAACCCAATACCTTGATTATCCTCCAATACCTTGATACTTACCTTGGCATCTCAAGGTAAATTCAAAACCTTATTTATACTAACTACCCAATAATAATTATAAACTACTATGCATTTAATATTTATATAATACTATATACCTTATTTTAGTCACCTTAATACCAACCCATAATTAGTTTACAACTATCCTATTACTTATGCCAATACCTACTACTCATACCTTGGTATATCTTGATACTTACCTTGATATCTCAAGATAATTGCCAAAATCTTATATATATACTAACTATCCATCAATAATTACATATATCAATCTAATATAACTCTAGTATGTACTAATAGAATAATACTAACTACCAACTACACACTAACTATTAATACATATATACGTACATACATACCTACAAATATATAATATATAAAAGATACTCATAACAATTGATAACTAACTATTCTAATAAATTTATATGCTACAACTAAATATATACATATATAGTATACTATAATACAAATAGCAATTATGAACATATTTATATATATATATTAATTACCATATATATATACATATATATCTATATATATATTAATATCTAATATATTAAAAATTGTCAAACTGTCGCTAAATACCCTGTCCACTGTCGCAGAAAGTTACTGTGTATATAGATACACTGCAGTTGTTGTGACAGTTTCCTACACTGTCACTAAAAACTGTCGCTGAAGCTTCTGATACTCTGCTGATACACTGTTGTTTCAGCGACAGTTTTCTGCAACTGTCGCTGACTGCTATCGCTGAAAAGCTGCTATTATTTGCATTTGTTGCTGCTGTTGCGACACTTCTGGCTCGCTGTTGTCGCTGAAAATATATGTATATATATATACAATATATATATAAATACATATATATATATAACCCACCCTATATATTTATATAATATATATTTAAATACATATATATAACCCACAATATATATTTATACAATAAACATATAAAACTATATATAACTATACATACACTTATACATAGTAAATTGTATAAAATATCACATAGTAACATACACACACACATATAGTAATATGTATATATAACTATACATATATGTATACATATATATAATCATATAATAATATAAATACATAACAATATATAATATAACTATATATATAACCACATATAAATATATCTACTATATTATATATACATATGCTATCACTTATAAATATATATCTACATACATATATATATATATAAATAATCATATATAAATAATCTAATTACTTAATTAAACATACACATATATTATATAAAATATATACATATATTTACATCCCTAACATATATTATAACATATATATTAATACATGTAGAAGAAAGCTACATAATATATATTCTATTAATATATATATAATACATAGATCTATGATACAATAAATACTATAATAAATATACATAATACATATATAATATATATAGATACATACACATTTATAATTCAAGAATTAAAGCACAATTAATTAGATCTACACATAAACACACAACAATTGGAGAGTATCACACCGTATCCCACTAGATCTAGGATACGCATGCGACACGAGTCCACCACACATTCAATTGCATCCCGAAGGACACAACCAAATCACATATAATATTTATGAACAAAACAAAGTGTCAAATATAGATCTATGTGTCCGTGTCAAAATACGACATGTACAAAGTCCCGTGTCGGAGGGAAAACCCCCAAAACAACACGTATCACCAAATTATTGGGATACGACCTACACGTACCCAATTATGGACGTGACACTAGTCCCAAACACATAAACATATGCCAAATTGATCTATAGGATCAATTGACACACACAACAAAAAGTTATTTTCGGAATTCCCCCAAAATTGACACAAAAAGCACCATAACTTTCTCCATAGGTCTCCTATGAACACAAAACCAAATCCTATGGGTAGTACATACATATGGGTTGATTATTCATGATTAAATCTCAGATTTAGAAGCTATTTTAAGGGTAAAAACTGAATTATACCTATTGGAAGATGGATTCCCAATAAAACCTCTAAAATTGGTAAAATTGGCCTCCAACTTGTAGATCCTTGCTCCTCTTTGTAGATCCTTACTTTCTCCTTCTAGATCCTTGCTCTTCTAGTCTCCAATGGTGATTTGGGAAGTAATTGGGTAAAAATTTGGTAGAGATTTGGTAAAATTTGGTTGAGGAAAATTTTAGATCTAGATTTGGAATAAAAAATAAAGAGAGAGAAAGTTTTCATCCCCTTTATATAGGCCTCACTTGCCCCCTCCCTCAAGCTACTAAGTAAAGTCTAAAATATCCCTTAGGGCCTCTCATGAAGAAATTAATTAAGGAGGGAAGCTTCTAGTCTAATGGTTTAATTAATTTAATCATCCTCCTAATTAATAGGCTTTCTAGTTGGGCTCAATTCTAACAATTAATACATGTTGGTCCATGGATCTATTCTAACTAGTTAGGTCCACTAACACAAGTCCAAAAATAAATCTAATATGCTAATAATAAATAAATAATACAATAAATAAATATTTAACATGCACAATATTTAATTAATTATAAAATGACCAAAATATCTTTTTCTAGAAAATACGGTAGTGACAAGTCTATCCCCCTTAAAATAATTTCGTCCTCGAAATTTAAGGGTGATCGTACTCCTTCTAGGTCAAACCCCCAACAATCATAGTCTAATAAGGTCTTATCTCACCAATAACAGTCCTATGCAAAGAATAACATGCATGGTCATGGTCTCCACCTGTCTTATTAATGTTATCTCTGTCAGGGTATTTTATAGCTACACTAACTATATAACACAAGTATCCAAAAGGTACTAAAGAATTAATCAATCAAAATAGATGAAAGGAACAGAAAGAAAGAACAGACTCTCTAACCCATCACCTGTAGTATTGGTCTCCTCGACCGTCATCGCAAATGCTCCGCCCTGCCGAGGTAGCTCCCTCTGCGGGTGATGAGCAATCTGTGGTGCTACAGGTGGCCTAACTCCACCTCTCTGGCCTCGATCTGCATCCCGGCCTGGACGTTGAAGTGTCCAGATACAATCCTTTACCATATGCTCCGTTGATCCATAATGTAAGCATGCTCCAAGTCTCTTTTGGCACATCTCCCAAGTGTGCCTAGCCTTCTTGCAATAGGTGCATTAAGGAGCCTGTTGCACCTGTCTCTGAGGCTGTTGTGGTATCTGTTGTACTGGAGCTTGTACTGGAGCAACAATAGGTTCTGGCATCTGATATTGCTGCTGATAGGCTCCGAATTGTACTGGAAACTACTGTTGCTGGAACCGCGGCCTCTTTGCCGGTCCCGCACTACTACTGTCACCCCCAAACATATCACGGTCCCTCTTCGGCTTCAAGTTTCACTCCCGCTCACCTTGCGTGCCTCCGAAAGTATCTCAGAATACGTCTCGTAGAAAGACGGAATGAGAATCTTGACTTCCCAATTCAGACCCTCGCGGAAACGGATAGCCCAAACTTCTGGCTCTCTCACCAAGTACTCCGCAAATCAGCTCAGCCTCCCGAACTCTGTGGCATACTCCTCTACGGACATGCTTCCTTGTGTAAGGCTCTCAAATTGCCTTCCTAATTCTAATCTGTCCGTCCGAGCAAAGAACTTCTTCTTAAAGAGATCCTTGAATATCTCCCAAGATTGCCTCGCATCAGTAAGAATTGGCTCATTCCTGAACCAAGTGCGGGCAACGTCGAATAGTTGAAGTCCTACCGCCTCAACCTTCAGATCCTCCGCAAGACGGGATACCTTCATGAGTCGCTCGATATCTTCAAGCCAATCGTCAGCATAGACTATACCTTCTGTACCCTTGAAAACTCGAGGCTCAAGCTTCTTAAAATTTTGAATGTTGCCTGGCTTGATCTGAGTATCCTGTGGCTGTGGAGGAGCCTCTCTCTGAACTACTGCTATAGCTACCTGATGGGTATTTTCCATACTCTGCCGTATCATATCTGACTGCCTGTGCTGGGCTTCTATCTGTGCCCTTTGTAATTCTATCATCTCTCTAAACAGTGCAAGCATCGGCGCGGTATCTCCTGAAAATGGAGGTGGTAGAAGTCCCTCCGAAGCAACTGGAGTAGTCCTCGGAACAGGTGGAGGAGAACCCCCGAAGGCAGCCGAGACTCCTACATGAACTGATGTCATAGGAGGTACAAACCCTACTGCCTGAGTGGAAGATTGAGAGGTGGCAGACCTCGCAGAAACTGCTTCCGATCGATGGGATCTAGTCTTCGGCGGCATCCTGAAGACAGATCAAAACAAAGGAGATCAATTCGACACAAGATAAGATATTATCAAGGAAGGACAAAAGTATTCAGAAGGAATCAAAAGTAGCAATTCAATTCAGATTAGAATTCCTAGTTGTGATTGAGTATCCCTCTCTCATCCTAGTATCCTATGTCCTATATCCTATCGCAGGCTCGCAGTAGTACAACTAAGTCATCGCACTACCACGACATCGCAATATTGCGAAGCCTGACCTGCATGGGCCACCACTAAAAATGTGTCACGACCCGCACCCGGTGTAGGGATGCAAGTCGGGAACAACGCCCAGCCTACGCCGCAACATCGGCGGTAGAACGCTGTCTTGGTCAACTATACTATCTAATTATCTCACTATAAAGCATAAACCTCCAATAATATCTCAACTCCAAGAAGAGAGTAATCAACTTAATTCAACACAATACTCAATCACATTTCTATGGCACGAGAAGATATCACAGAAGTCTAACATAACTAAGCAGTTAAAAATATAACAACAACAAATAGAAATAATATCCAAACACAAATATATGCCGAAAATAAATTCGGTACCAAAATGCTAAAGAGAACTAACTATGCTAACTAGTGAATCCGGCTAAATCTCTCAACAGTTACTACAGAACTAGTGGGTCCAAGTCTGCACCATCAATAGGCTGAGGTCCGTAGTATGTCGGACACCAATCTCCCGGATCCTCTGAAAAATATTTTTCAGTCAGGAATGGAGCGAAGTACAACCCAATAGCAGTTTTAATTAATTGACAAAAACTATAAAGCAGTAGAATAGAAGATGCTATCTACGATGAGAATATAATTGATAATCAAGAACAATGAGAGAATAGGCAAAACTAGCAACAGAATATAATCAATGCATACAAGAATAAAAGAATGAACTATAATGTCAGAATAGAACAAGGTAATCAATGAACTGAATAATAAAATCTATAATAACTATGTGATTTGAGATACTAACTAAATATGTGATCGGCCTGGGAGATTCAATGATTACACTAAGGAGCTAACTCAACCATACGTGAATTGCATGGTTAGTTAGTAGCCAATGATTACACTACTAGCCAATAGTTTCTTGATCACATATTTAATTGGTATTTCCCCCACCCTGACTGATATGATAGATCGAATCATGACACGTCACTAGCCAATGTATCCAATGTTTAATCTACAATATTCAATGTTATCCAATACCAACAAGGATAGTATCCGATACCATCTCCATAATCAAGGTAACATCCCATGATTGACGATCCAATAACAATACCAATCCGTGTACCATCGTGTCAAGAATCATAAGTAACATTTCTAAATACTTGAATTATAGTGGTAATCAAATAATAGAAACTATCAGAGAATGTACTCGCCTGTGGTCCAGAGTAAATGATGAAAAATAATGTCCGAACTGGTGTCACAGACCTATATATGAAATATTGCATTAATACAAGTTTTTGGGAAGGGAAATAAATTAAACTAGTCAACTTTCTAGGTCATAAAGTTATTTCTAAGTCAAAAGTCAAACTAGGTCAACTCTAAGTCAACTATGGTCAACTATACTCAAATTATGGTCAACTACCTATTTCTAGGTTGCATGAGTCTAACTCAAAGATATTGGGCTCACACGCTATGAATATAGGCCATACAAGCTACATCTTAGGATATTAAGATACCGTATCTCAGGATACGCAAACAAGGGATAAATATAACACATATGTACATATCAAACAATATTATATATATAAAATCCTAATTACAAATGCTAAATGGATACCTTGGTTTCGAACCAACTTGGTATCGCTATACTAAACCTCTATCTTGATATCCAAACCCAATACCTTGATTATCCTCCAATACCTTGATACTTACCTTGGCATCTCAAGGTAAATTCAAAACCTTATTTATACTAACTACCCAATAATAATTATAAACTACTATGCATTTAATATTTATATAATACTATATACCTTATTTTAGTCACCTTAATACCAACCCATAATTAGTTTACAACTATCCTATTACTTATGCTAATACCTACTACTCATACCTTGGTATATCTTGATACTTACCTTGATATCTCAAGGTAATTGCCAAAACTCATATATATACTAACTATCTATCAATAATTACATATATCAATCTAATATAACTCTAGTATGTACTAATAGAATAATACTAACTACCAACTACACACTAACTATTAATACATATATACGTACATACATACCTACAAATATATAATATATAAAAGATACTCATAACAATTGATAACTAACTATTCTAATAAATTTATATGCTACAACTAAATATATACATATATAGTATACTATAATACAAATAGCAATTATGAACATATTTATATATATATATATTAATTATCATATATATATACATATATATCTATATATATATTAATATCTAATATATTAAAAATTGTCAAACTGTCGCTAAATACCCTGTCCACTGTCGCAGAAAGTTGTTGTGTATATAGATACACTGCAGTTGTTGTGACAGTTTCCTGCACTGTCACTAAAAACTGTCGCTGAAGTTTCTGATACTCTGCTGATACACTGTTGTTTCAGCGACAGTTTTCTGCAACTGTCGCTGACTGCTGTCGCTGAAAAGCTGCTATTATTTGCATTTGTTGCTGCTGTTGAGACACTTCTGGCTCGCTGTTGTCGCTGAAAATATATGTATATATATATATAATATATATATAAATACATATATATAACCCACCCTATATATTTATATAATATATATTTAAATACATATATATAACCCACAATATATATTTATACAATAAACATATAAAACTATATATAACTATACATACACTTATACATAGTAAATTGTATAAAATACCACATAGTAACATATACACACACATATAGTAATAAGTATATATAACTATACATATATGTATACATATATATAATCATATAATAATATAAATACATAACAATATATAATATAACTATATATATAACCACATATAAATATATCTACTATATTATATATACATATGCTATCACTTATAAATATATATCTACATACATATATATATATATATAAATAATCATATATAAATAATCTAATTACTTAATTAAACATACACATATATTATATAAAATATATACATATATTTACATCCCTAACATATATTATAACATATATATTAATTCATGTAGAAGAAAGCTACATAATATATATTCTATTAATACATATATAATACATAGATCTATGATACAATAAATACTATAATAAATATATATAATACATATATAATATATATAGATACATACACATTTATAATTCAAGAATTAAAGCACAATTAATTAGATCTACACATAAACACACAACAATTGGAGAGTATCACACCGTATCCCACTAGATCTAGGATACGCATGCGACACGAGTCCACCACACATTCAATTGCATCCCGAAGGACACAACCAAATCACATATAATATTTATGAACAAAACAAAGTGTCAAATATAGATCTATGTGTCCGTGTCAAAATACGACATGTACAAAGTCCCGTGTCGGAGGAAAAACCCCCAAAACAACACGTATCACCAAATTATTGGGATACGACCTACACGTACCCAATTATTGACGCGACACTAGCCCCAAACACATAAATATATGCCAAATTGATCTATAGGATCAATTGACACACACAACAAAAAGTTATTTTCGAAATTCCCCCAAAATTGACACAAAAAGTACCATAATTTTCTCCATATGTCTCCTATGAACACAAAACCAAATCCTATAGGTAGTACATACATATGGGTTGATTATTCATGATTAAATCTCAAATTTAGAAGCTATTTTAAGGGCAAAACTGAATTATACCTATTGGGAGATGGATTCCCAATGAAACCTCCAAAATTGGTAAAATTGGCCTCCAACTTGTAGATCTTTGCTTCTCTTTGTAGATTCTTACTTCCTCCTTCTAGATCCTTGCTCTCCTAGTCTCCAATGGTGATTTGGGAAGTAATTGGGTAAAAATTTGGTAGAAATTTGGTAAAATTTGGTTGAGGGAAATTCTAGATCTAGATTTGGAATGAAAAATGAAGAGAGAAAAAGTTTTCATCCCCTTTATATAGGCCTCACTTGCCCCCTCCCTCAAGCTACTATGTAAAGTCTAAAATACCCCTTAGGGCCTCTCATGAAGAAATTAATTAAGGAGGGAAGCTTCTAGTCTAATGGTTTAATTAATTTAATCATCCTCCTAATTAATGGGCTTTCTAGTTGGGCTCAATTCTAACAATTAATACATGTTGGTCCATGGATCTATTCTAACTAGTTAGGTCCACTAACACAAGTCCAAAAATAAATCTAATATGCTAATAATAAATAAATAATACAATAAATAAATATTTAACATGCACAATATTTAATTAATTATAAAATGACCAAAATACCCTTTTTTAGAAAATACGGTAGTGACACCTGACTGGATATATTTTTTAGAGTATCCGAAAGATTGGTGTCCGACTTTTTATGAACCTTAGTCTGTCGATGGTGCAGACAGGGACCCCCTAGTTCAGGAGTAATTTCCGGGTTGGTAGCCGGGATCACTAGGACCTCAGTTGTATTTATTAGCTTTTGGTACCGGATTTGTCCTCGACTTTTGGTTTGAGACTTTGTATTATATTTAATTCAGGATATTGTTGTTATTATTATTGTTGCTGTCTTTAGTAGTAGTTGTTGTTTAGACTTTATAGTTGTTAGACTTCCTTGTTATCTTATCGTGCTTAGATCGTGATTGAGTATTTGTATTATCTTTATCATATTGCTTCTCCGTTTGGAGTTGAGATCTTGACAGGTACTTATATTATTGTGTGAGATTATTAGCTAGATAGTAGACCTAGGCAGCGTTCTACCACCGATGCTGTGATGTAGGTTGGACGTACCCACGACTCATGCCCAATTTTTCGAGTGCGTGTCGTGACAACCTCTAGAGTTCAAATCAGGAGATCATGTGTTCTTAAGGATCTCCCTACTAGAGGAACCATCATATTTGGAGGTAGAGGGATGCTTAGTCTGAGGTTCATCAGACCATTTGGCGTATTGGAGTATGTTGGGGAGGTTGCTTACAGACTAGCATTACTGCAGACCTTGGAGGGTGTCCATAATGTGTTACATGTCTCATAATTAAGAAGATATTTGGCAGATCCTAGCCATGTATTGGATTATTTAAAGATCACCGTGGGACCGAGTTTGTCTTATGAGGAGTAGCCGGTTGAGATTCTCGATCGCAGAAAGAATGTGCTAAAGAGGAAGGCCATTCGACTAGTCTGTATTGCTTGGAAGCATCATTCACAGGACGAATCGACTTGGGAGTGGGAGGATACGATCTTAGAGCATTTTTCTTGCTTAGGCGAGTCTTCAAGTATGGACTTTCCATACTGCATTATTATTTTTCTAGATCGTGCCATGTTCTTAATTTCGAGGACAAATTTTTTTAAGGTGTGTTGGTTGTAAAACCCCTCACCCAAAAATAGGTATTTTGTGTGTATTCTATAATTATTGTGTTTAGTACTAATTATTTTAAAATTAATTTAAATCTAATTATTGTATTAGGATACTTCACCGTATTTTGAACATTAATGACATAGGACGATCCCAAAATCTAACTCATCCTTCGTAGTAAGTATCCTACACTAGAGACACTACCCGTAGAATTTTCATGTGACATAAAATTCGATCATTCAACATTGGTGTGGCATTAGTGTAACGACCATAGTTGCTTTTATTTAAATTTAAAGACATTTTATATATAATTTACGATTGATTTTTTTTCATCCAAAATCCCAACAAAATTAGCAACCCATAATTTTAATTTCCACCATGAGTTCCCCATGCTAAATTAGGTCACTCCTCTTTTTGTGATATTTGCATATTAATTGTTTATTAATTATTTTCTTAGAGGCCCAAACAAATCCCAACTACTAAATATTTACCTTAGATTTGCTAAACAACCAAATTAGGAAACCCTCCATCCTAATCCTACTCATACCCAACCCGTGGCCCCCTCTCCTAAACCCACGCACCTCCACAAAGTCGCAACCTCTCTCTCTCTTTCTCTCTCTCTCTCTATATATATATATATATATATATATATATATATATATATATATATGCATCTCTTCTCATCTTAAACCCCTAATCTCCTTCAAACCCTAACCCTAGTCACTCCCATCATCTCCAAACTTCACCACCACCTCCAACCACCCTCATGAAGCTGCCCACTTCAGCCCTAGGCCGACTGCATCCATTGGGGGCCGATCTTCCCTTGTACATCTTCTTGAGGTAATTTTTACCTCCTTATTCCTCCAATCTCTTATATATATATATATATATATATAGTTGTATAATGATGATCAAACTCCATTGTTCTATCTTGAAGAACCCATGCAAACCCATGAACCCTAATTATGAGGTTCAACCCAACACTTTTGTGCATGCATGAAACCTCCTTCAAAATTCTCTTTAATTCTTGTTAATGTATTTATATAGATGTTATTAATAAGGAATATATTTAGTTTTTTATAAAATTTTAGATTTATTAATTTGTATTAAATTAAAGTTGTGAGCATATTTTATGTATAATATTGACCTAGTATTGATGTATGCATGTTGGAACCCATGGATCTTGTTAGGACTTAATAGTAGATGAAAAACCTATTTTTTCTAGATATCTTGTCTTGGAAGGCAAGTACACCTTGCTTAATTGTATTATTCAGTTGACATTATCCCTAGTATTTATTTGTTAGTTGTGTGCACGCGTCTTCGAGTAGTAGATTTAACGGGTATATTAGAAGGTACATGATATCTTCTGACCTGACACATGTTCAACACGATCACTGAGTAAGTGAGTGCATGGACTAACGTGTTGACTGGCTATTGATACGTGGTTTCGAGTCTTGTGTTAGTAGTTAGTGTTGGTGTAGTTTTCTAGATTTTATTGACGTCTTGCATTATATATGCACCGCGTATACGGTTCTGATAGTTCATTGGGAGGGGAGAATCTACTAGTGAGCGTATAGAATTTTTGTTTCTTATGGTTTATATGGTGTAAATTGTGTACCCCCGAGTTCTATCAAATGCCTGGTGGGATGACGGATTCTTCTATTTCTCCCCCCTCATGCGCTACTAGAGATTTCTTGAGTGCATTTCACATAGATGGTTTAGTTACCCTATTTTTTGTTTACTGTTTTACTTTTATGCATGTCAATTTCTTGTGTACTTGTTATGTCTCTCTGAGGACCTGACACATTTTCTAGATCCAGACGAGAACTTGTACCCGATGGACTACGGAGTGGAAGATTTTGCAGACGAGGACCTTGAGGTGGAGCCGTAGGAGTTTCCTTGATCATTATTGGATGATAGTTGCTTAGTGTTTTGGGTCTATATATTTATTTCTTAGTTATTCTTTCAGTACTCTTATGTACTCATTTTTTATGGATTGTTCTCCACTAGATTCTATTTGGAGTGGATTCTGAGACTTACATATTCATTCAGTTTCTTACTCTGTGATATTTGTGGATGAGACTAGATTTTACCTGCCTGTGATATTGAGACTTAGTTATATTTTACAACATACTACGACTGGTTAGATCCATTAAATTAGATTTCTATACTTGTTCGTACAGCTGGCATGTGTACGTATACTTTGTCCTATGTATTTTGGGACTGGGGCGTGACACACCGACCTCACACTTCTCCACATCCTTACCCCCATATATGGAGATGAGACATAGACTAGATATTTTATTTATTTATTTACAATATACATGTCCTAGTCTATTGTGCCATAACTTAAGAGAATAGCCAGAAGAAGAGACTGTATTAACATTATTAGCATGAGTTACAAGCTGAAGTTTGAACATCCCTTTGGTGCAGAATACTTTTTTGAAGTATGTTCTTTTGTAAGACATTATCATCTGCCCAGCATTGATGTCCATCCTCAAGACAGTATTGCAGAGCAAACTTCCTCAGACCAGGTTCTTGGCAATTACTGGTACGTGCTTCACATCTTGACGCGTTAGTGACTTTCCTGAAGTTAGGTTCAGTACCATCGTTCCGGTCCTAAGTACTTCAACTTATGCCTGGTTTGCCACCATAACCATCTCAGTTATGGGCTTATAGGTGGTGAATAACGCCTTCTTTGAGCAAATATGGCAGGATGCGCCAGTGTCCACCCATCAGTCAGTATCGGCACCAGTCGTGACAACCTACGCAATCATGAGAACCTTTTTAGGCTCACCCTGCTTTGTCTTTTTGGGCTTGGATCTGCAGTCTTTTCGGTAGTGACCCTTTTTTTCACAGTTGGAACAAGTCACATCTAAATTGGGCTTTTGCTTGAACGAAGTTGACTTCACCTTCAAATGGTTGAAGTCCTTCTTTTTGTTTTGAGAACCCTTATGCTTCCCCTTGGAGTCATCAGCATGTACTAAGTTGGCCTTGGCCAACTACTTAGATAGCATGTCCACCTTGTTTTGAGCCATCAACTCATCTTCAACGTGGATCCAATGCAGTAGGAGATCAAGGTTGACACCTATCTTCTTTCGGTTCATGTCCGAGATAAAGTTGCTCCTTCCAAGTAGGAGCTTGGTGATAATACCCCTCACGACGAAAGTGTCGACCATGGGCATGCCATCATCCTGAAAATTTTGACGATACTTGAGAAATTTCTTGACTTGAGACAACATCGTCTTGTTGACCTCAAATCGCATCTTCCAAACTTTTTCAGTCACATGGATCTGTAGGATCGTGTGGCAACTATAGAAGGATATGAATAGAGTAAGTGTGTGTGCAGCAAAAAATAATCATGAATTTAAAATTCTAAGTTTTGGGCTAACTTATAAACTGCAGTAACAGAAAGAGAATAAGCAGAGTATAAGTAATGTTTAGAATAGCAAACTCAAACATAGAGAATTTTATCCTGGTTTTTCTCGTGGATGACTAGTCCAGGCCCCAGAACTCCTGCTCGGAATTAATCCACTATTTGTGAAATAGGGTACACATGAGCCTTTGATCCGAAGAGCACGCCAACTTCTTATAATACGAGCTTTAGATCCAAAGAGCTCGAAGACTTTAGACAAGAATTAAAAACCAGCTTTTCAACCAAGCTTGTACAACTCGACTCAACTTCTAATCGGAACAGCACTTGGGCACTTAGAAGGAAAGAGAGTTGTCTTGAGATCTGGGAAGGATAAAGCTCTTTATAGTAATAGAGAAGATGAAGAATGATTGAGGAAATTGAGAAATTCTTCTCTATTTATAGAATTTTTGTAGACAGAGTTCGGGCCGAGTTCGGATGCATAACGTTCAAAATTTTGAACGTTGGGAGCCTGGTCTTCAGGAGATGAGTTTGACTAGGAAATAGATTTGAGTAACCGAGTTCGGTCCGAGTTTGGGAAGAACTCGTACCGAGTTCGGTTTAAACTTTTTTAGAGTGTTTTGACTTTGAGTTTGAGTGAGTTTGGGTTTAGGCTCGAATCCAAACGAATTTTTGATTTGGGTAGGCTTATGTTTGAGTGGGCATTGGATAAGGTTCTTTCTAAATGTCAATTTTTTTTCTGACTCACATAATTCCTTAGACTAAAGAAAATAAAAATATATAATAAAACATAAAAGAAACCCGAACACAATCACCTTGTAGTCGTAGCTTGTGGCAAAGTGATGCGCCATCTTCTTCTCAAATCCATCAGAGTTGTAATGTATCAACTCATAGTTTGGATCGATTATTAAAATTTGTTTGACCATGACCAGATGGGCCAACAGGATCTTGTTGCTATTCTCATCAGCCTTGTAATGCTTTTCTAGTGACTCCCAGACAACCTTTGCATGGTCTGTCTTGTTGTATGACTCTGCCAGAGTATCTTTCATGGAGTTCAAAATCAGCAACTTGCAGAGGTTATTGTCTCTCCTCCACTTATTTCGGGAAGTAGTTGCACTAGAAATCACCCGAACAGTAGCATTATTATCCTTCGTAATAATAGGCTCAAGATCTGTCAATACGTAATCCATGTTTACGAGTTGAAGATTAAGGCCGGCATTTCTCTTCCAGATGTTGTATTGCTCCCCGTCAAACTTTTCAAGTTTGTTAAAACTTGTGTCGAGAAGACTTTCACGGTTGTTTTCCATCTTACTCGGATCTTGCTTTGAGATTGTTAGTCCCGAGGCTTAACCAAAGATGGATGAACCAGAACAGAGGTTATCGCCTCTGCTAATTCATGAAGATAAAGGCGAGATCAAGGGTTCACCCACAGAACTCAAGAACCAAACCACGTTCTTTCTTGCAAACGCAGTTACAATTGGGACAAAATATTTACAATTAGAAGAAGTAAGAAGAAGATAGAATAAAAAATTATTCTTGTTGGGGTGGTGAAGACTATCGTTGTTCAAAGCAAGATTCGTCCTCTATAGCCGATATGCCCCCAGGAGCCAACAAGTTCACAAGAGAACTTCTGGAACGTTCGTAGTCACCTCTGTGTGTGACTCGAATGAACTCCATGGACTCATCTTATTTCAAATTTTTTATGTGTCTCCAAAAGGAGGCATGAGTACTATTTTTATAGAGAATGGTAGAAACCCATCTCCACTCCTAGCCGATGTAGGAATAAAATACCAACTCACAAAATAAGTATTGATATTCTAAATCCTGCCATCAACGGAGTAATATGCAATCAACGCAGCCCGCGCATGCGGGCAACAACACAGCAGCACTTGTGCGCAGACTCGTAGACATGTAGTTGCGCATAGCCGTATATGTCGCGCATCCTCGTATATGCGCATAACTAGTCATAACCGTCCATATCACGCATACGCAACAACCACGCATGTAATCTGCATAGTCTGAGTACGAGTCTGAGTCACTAAGCACCATTGGGACTTAGCTCCTAAAAGTTTTTTTTCCAAGAGAGTGACAAAAACCATAAATGCTTTCTTTGAGGAGTTATTCATTTTTTTCTCCTAGAAAAATACCCCCACCTGACACCCACATGTGCCCACCCCATCCCATGTGCACACCTCAACACATACAAAGTGTTATATTGAGCTACCCTTTTGGTGATGTAGACAACTGGACTTTCTTTCACTAGTCCAAAACAAAACACCAACATATATGATATGGAACAATTTCAATTATGTACAGTCTAGTTACTATGCGCTCGGTCTTGTTTGTTCACAACTCAAATGACATTACAATTCTTTGTATCACATTATGCAAGAAATTTTCTTATCGTTAACATATCGATTCACAAAGGACGTACTCTTCTCATCTCATAGTATTAGCGAGAGATTCATTGTGGATCATTTACTTCTTTATTGATAAATTCACCACAACAAATGTATGTTTTTGGCAATCCATGGATTTGCTTTAGAGTATAATCAGAATCATGTTGCATAGTCATAAAGTATTAAACTGATCTCATGTGAAAAATCCATTGCACTACTAGCACGAATGATTTTCCTATTAGATTTAGTATAATTATTCATTAATGATTGCTTCAGTAATCGATTAGTGAACTCACTCAACTAATAGAGAACATGATATACTTTTTCTATGGTGTCCACTCCAACAATAACTTATGAGAACACTTATATTCGTCATGAGTTTGCATAGTGTGTACCACTTTTTTTCATTTTCACTTATGTCTATTAACCTATAACAAGAAGAGTTATTTGTATTTAAGTCCCTCCTCCCCTCCACACACACACATACACCAAATTTTAATTGCTAATGCTATTATCAAAAAAATGTCTACGTTTTAAGAATTGGGAGGGGTAATAGTGATTTTTCTTTTTCAAATGGAAGAATAATAGTATTAACAATTAGGAGGGGAGAGAAATATAAATAACTCTAACTTTAAACTTCTTTATATCCTATAGTACGAATCCATTGTTTATACTCTTGTGATTTTATCATATTAACAAAACAATTAATAAACAAACAAATAAACATGATTAGTACATAACAATTCATAATAATCAATATTTAATACATAGAGTGATATTCGATCAATTGAAGCATTCTTTCGAATTGATTGTTGGATAGGCAAAAAGTTGGTAATACCACAAATATTAATTGCAACAATTGAACATCAAACGACCAACGAGTTCTTTCCAAAGATGATAAATATAATTTAACAAAGTTCGACAGCAAAAAATTTAACATAGGTAGCGAGTAAAGACGGGACCATGACCAAATAATGAGAATGCTGCGATTATATGATTCTAAAAGTAGTGTTTTAAAAATCGGACCGGATATCGATTCGACCAAAATATTAAGTAAGGTCAAACCGGTTCAACCAGTTAATTCAACCAGTAGTTCAACCACTGAGTTAGTCCAAATTTAATCCCTTATGTACATTGATATTTACAAAAATATTTATTTATAGTTGAATTTTGAAAAAATAGTGTATCAATATTAAACTGGACCGAAAAATATCGGTTCATGGATCAACCCATTGAACCGGGGTCCCATCCGGTTTTTAAGATAGTCTAAAAGTTAATAAAAGTTGAGGGATGCTTAACTTCTAACAGTTATGACTACTGTAGTTTTGAGTGAAAGTGAGCTAAATTAAACTCATACCCAATCATCTGTTATGTCAAAAGAGAAGTGTAATTAAAAGGACGATTTGTGTCAAGCAAAATAAATAAATAAACAAGCATGTCGAGTAAGTAATGTATTCAATGTTTTTTTTTCTTCCTTCACAATTCTACTTTCCTTTAACAACTTGGAATTGAAAGTCTAAAAATAAATTTATCAAACAAAATTCAAGATTAAAATTACTAAAACACTAAAAGTTATACAAAACTATCTGAATGATATATTGACCGCGGGAGGTGATCACGGATTGATCCGCAGCCATCGTGACCCCCCCCCCTCCCCCTTCGCCCAACCCCCCCCCCCCCCCCCCCCCCCCCCCACACACACACACACATGGGGTCCATCCCTGCAAAATCCGAAGGCCCCTCCAATGGGGGAGCCGACGCATGGCTGCGGGCAGGCCCGTGAGTAGCGTCCATGCAAAACATAAATATCAAAAAAAAATTGGGGCTACGTTTTCCTACTCTCTTCTTTTTATTTATTGTGTTTCATGAATATAAAACATAAATATCAAAAAATTAGGACATAAAGGTTTGTGTCGTACTTACGAGGAACTGCCAATGAGATAAGGGAGGAAGGTGAAGATGACGTCAAGTCCGCATGGCCTTTATGGGCTGGACCCTAAACCTAAGGCAAAAAAAAAAAAAAGAAGCTAACTTTCAGACTAAAAATCATTAGGGTGTTGATCACTTTTCAGATTTGGAGTGCAAAAGTGACCAAAATCTAGATTTTTGGTCACTTTACATGTTTGATTGGAGGATTTGCAGACAAGATTTACTATGATTTGACATGAACTGTAAATTTTGTTTGTCACGAAATCAGAGTCTTGACATGGAAAAAAATTTCTCCGAAATGGAGTGCGGAACTGGAAAATCTTCATTCTCATTTCGCGGTTTTGGTTAGAGAACCTTTTTTTTCTCTCTACTTTAACCAAAAATAAATAAATTTACTATTCATATGAGTTCAACAAAAAGTTACAGTTTTTCACTCATTTTAAGAATCAGATAAATACAAACTTTTAGGATTTTTTACTTCTAACTTCCATTTCTTCAAAGTACCAGAACGAAAAAAATTCTACTTTGCTCAACTCTACCACAATGTGTATGAAAAATGTCGATTTTTTAAATTTTTAATTTGTTTCGCTTTACCGAACCAAACCAAGCAACCCTAATCGTTTTATTGACCGCGAGAGACTTTTCCAAAGTTAATATTAGCCTTTAGAAGTTGGCTTGTTTGAAAAGGTGAAAATAAGTTTTTAAGTATTATTATTATTATTATTATTAACTAACATGTGGTAGCTTATGTTGGGTCCAATGGGCCTATGTTTAACAAACGAGTCATATTGGATCCAATGGGTCGATACATTAAAACCGGACCGGGCCCTTTTAGTAATTGGGCTTAGGCCGGTGTACTTTTTAAATCAAATCCGTTGAATTATTCCCAAAGCAGATGAACGGGTCACATCCGAATTGCCACATGTTATTTTAGCCCGATCCAATATACTTTGCATAGGCTCCAGAGGAGTAGTGGGCTGGACTGGGTCTTGACCCAAGTATCCAACCCCAGCTATATACAAAGTCTATTCTATTTAGGATTTCATTTGTAGCCTACTAGCAATGGTCCTCAAGTAAGCTCCTCCTCCTCTTCACTCTTCTTGTACTTTTATTGCTTAATTTTTGTAGTAAAGAACTCATCTCCTACATATTTCTTCTTCTATATTTAGCTTCATTTCATAATTAATTATTTCGAGAAAATCTATAAGGTTTGATCCTTATAAAAACTTTGAGGATCTAATCGACCAAGTAATTTTTGTTTTCTTTTTTTGAGATGTCCGACATAATGTTCGAGACTTTGTGCACTTTGTATTGTATGTCTTTTGGGTCCAGTGTTTTCAACTCCTACAAAATAAATGGAACAAATAATACGTCCCCGTGACTCGATCTACCGATCTTCCGCCATCCAGCCAGGATCTTATACCTCTTCCCGGGATTACTCGAGTTCGGTTCAACTAAGTAACTTGTTATGTCAAAATTAACTTTTCAAGTGACAATAGTTTAGCTAGCAAGAATTTCAATATTAAGTAGTACACAAGACAATGGTTAGCCTCCTTATGGAGACGAATCAACCTAGAGGTATGTGAGGAGTTTCATAGGGTTGGAGAACCGGCCTTAAGAACTCTCCTTAGTTCTTCAAAGATTAATTAAAAACAATAAAAATAACATGCACAATTATAAGGGTTCTTGTTCAGTAAAAAAAAGGAAGAAGTAATAATCAACATTAGATCATTATAGCAAGAAATCAACCTTGATGAAAACATACATTCCATTCAGTCTTATTTCTCTATAAGAGAGACCTCTACCCATTATAGTTTTTTTATTTTTCGAATTACTCGAGACATATTTGTAGAATACTTCATAAAAAAACAAGCAAAATTCTAATTTTGGAGGTATGAAACTAAGCGACTGTTTGGTTTATTAAAGTTGGCAACAAAGTTGAGAGAAAAAATTGTATTTTTCATTCATCTTCTCCATTTCACATGTTTGGTTACAAAAGAAGAAAATAGAAAAAGTATGGTAAAGTGACATGAACAGAGAATCATGTTGATTGATACTTCCACATTTTGATATCAGAAAAAAATATTTGAATTTCTCTCTAAAGTGGAAAAATCAAAATTTTAACTTTTGTTTATTATTAAATTACTAATTTTGATTGATTATTATATTGGATAATTTATTGTAATAATTTATTAACTTAATACTTGTGTAGTAATTAAAAATTAACAAGGATTAGAAAAATCAACAAACCATATTACTTCTCAACTGCCACTTCATTACAACCAAATATTAGAACTACAAAAAGTTAATTACACTTTCCAACCCATCTCAACAACTATCCAAATACCAAATCATAAAAAAAAATTACTTCTAGCCACCACTTCTTCATAGCTTCCAAACAAAATATATATATATATATATATATATATATATATATATATAACCTACATACGTAATGTATATATGCAAAATATCGATTTTTTGATTTTTTACCTCGAAGAAATTCAACAAACCAAACTGGCCCTATAGTCAACTCGCTGGACAAAATCTTGTGATGAGAGAAAGAAAGGTACTGATGAGAAGAGCTAACATAGAAAAGACATGAAAGTTGAATAACATACTTTGGAAGCAACTCTCTCCATCTTGGATTACTTTTGCAACAATTGGGACACAGTTTAACTTGAAAAGTCAAAAATGGCTAAAGAGCACGATGGCACAACCTTGAGTCTCAAATATGATTTAGGTTTAACATCAACATCTTTAGTAGTTTGTTCTTTTTTTTTGTACCTAGTTCTTTGTGTGATATAGAAAGATGTTATCGTATGATTTGGAAGGAGTCAGGTTAGATTAAATTTACAGGAGATGTTTACTTAAACATTGAAAGAGATAAATTATTAAACTAGGTTAATCATTTTTTTTGAAACATTCGTAATTAAAATGTACTTAATGGAGTTTAGTGCTCGTCTATAATAACATCATAAAGATAAGAAATATACTTAAACTGGAAATAGAAAAAATAAATAAATAAAGTGAGCTTCTTCATTGACATAGAAGGTAATAGGCTATTAAAGATTTGAGCATACATCAATTAAAGAGAAACAAAGAGATCAAATTAAGAAATTAAAGATGTAAGTTAGTATATTCAACATCTAATTTATAAGAGACATGAATTTGGATATAATTAGCAAAAAAAGGAAGAGAACTCAAATGATCTTGTTATGAAAGGAAAGTAGTATTATCAATCTTAAACAAAATATAGTAATCAAATCTAGAATCTACTATTACCATTGATTAACCTCATCTTTTTATTATTCTTTTTTATTGGGAATCAAAAGTTTTACTAAAATAAATTTCAGTTGATAGGATGACGAACATCACAAATGGTGGGTGACTATTGTGCCTTCTCTCTTTAAAACATCCGATAAATATTTCTTCTAAGAGTGGGTGACTTGAGTAGTGAGGTAGCTTATAGATTGTAAAATATATTATTTTTGGATTACAAAGATTGTACAAATATATGTGAAAAAGAAAACAATTACAATGATTACAAAAATTCTTGATATAGAAATCTTGCAACAAGTTGCTGAATATTAAAGCAAATAAAAATTTGCAACACAGTTTCTATAAATAGATCGAAGAAAGAGATAGAATTACAAGACAAAATATAAACACAATTCTCGTTGGGGTGATGAAAATCATTGGTAATCAAAGCAAGATTTGACCCTTTTCGTCGATCTGCTCTCAGGAACCAACAAGTTCGAAAAAAAAAAACTTTCAAATGTTCCTTGCCACCCTCGATGTGGATCTAGAACTAGACGAACGGCCTGATGGATAACACATCATAGATCTCCTCTGGTTGTTGCTAACTCTAACCTCTTATAGCAAAACTTATGTCTATCCATGTAAAGGAAGAAAAGAGAATGTATATAGGGGACGCACAAGTCAAACCCTACCAGCCACTACCCTCTTTATCTGGAGAGAATCTCCACAGATAATGCCAACTACCACGTTTTCTAGGAAAGGGTATTTAGTAATTTCATATTTAATTAAATATTGTGCATGATAAATAATTATTTGTTGTATTATTTAATTATTGTTAGATGTTAGTTATTTATTTGGACTTGTGTTAGTGGACCTAACTAGTTTAGTTTAGACTCATGGACCAACATGTATTAATTGTTAGATTTGAGCCCATTTAGAAAACTCATTGATTAGGAGGATGATTAAAATTAATTAAACCATTAGACTAGAAGCTTCTCTCCTTAATTATTTCTTCATGAGAGGCCCCAAGGGGTATTATGGACATTACATAGTGACTTGAGGAAGGGGAAAGGGGGGCCGGCCTATTAAAGATGGGGGAATTTGTTTCTCTCTCCTCTTTTCATTGAAAACTAGATCTAGAATTTTTCTCAACCAAATTTCTTCATTCCCACTTCATTTTCCTACCAAATTTTATCCAAATTCCTTCCCAAATCACCATTGGAGACTAGTGGAGCAAGGATCTAGAAGGAGAAAGTAAGGATCTACAAAGAGGAGCAAGGATCTACAAGTTGAAGGCCAATTTTATCATATTGGAGGTTGCATTGGGAATCCATCTTCCAATAGGTACAATTCAGTTTTTTCCCCTTAATTTAGGTTCTAAATCTGAGATTTAACCATGAGAAATTAACCCATATGCATAGGCTACCCATAGGATTTGGTTTTTGTGTTCATAGGAGGCCTATTGAGAAAGTTATGGTACTTTTTGTGTCATTTTGGAGAATTCCGAGATTGACAATTGTTATGTGTGTTAATTGGTCCTATAGATTAATTTGGCATGTGCTTGTGTGTTTGGGGCTAGTGTCGTATCTATAATTGGGTACGTGTATGTCGTATCCCAATAATTTGGTGATACGTGTTAATTTTTGGATTTTTTTCTCCGACACGGAACTTTGAGCATGTCACATTTTGACACGGACAAGTAGATTTATGTTTGACTCTTCGTATTGTTCATAAATAATATTTTAGACTTGCTCGTGTCCTTCGGGGTACGTTTGGATGTGTGGTGGACTCGTGTCGCATGCGTATCCTAGATCTAGTGGGATACGGAGTGATACGTTCCATGAGATGTACAATTTAATTTTAGATCTAATTCTCTTTTGTTCTTAGCTATTGTGATGTGTAATTATATGTATATATATTGTTGTTATATATATTTATGTATTAAATATCATAGATCTATGTATCTATTATATATATGTGTTGTATATTTATGTAGTTATTATTCTACATATGTAAGATCTACTAACTATTGTAGTATATATATATGTGGTTGTTATATTTATATGTTGTTATATTTATACTTATATGATATGTATACATATTATTGTATGTTATATATTGTGTATACGTATGTGTGTTGTTATACATATGTTACTATATATATATGTATGCTATGTTATATGTAGTTATTATGTACATATATATGTAGGTGAAGAGTATGTGTGTATGTATAGTTATTAGTTGT